>JAVTVY010044482.1:0-20394 GCA_036873755.1 Hanleya hanleyi | reverse complement strand
CAGCGTAATCTTTCCATTGAAAGATTGTGCTTGCTCAGGCCCGCTGAAATTTTGTGTTTCTTTTCCATCTTTAAACCGGTCTCATTTTGCAATAAATGCGAGTTGACGTGTAAAACTTATTTCAACTTGAACTTTGGGAACTTATCGTGTATCGTTGAAAAATTCAGAAGGCTAGCGGCAGGCTAACCCACTATTTTTAATGATTTTATCGATTTTAGACCCGTAGGGTTATGGGCGTGGTGGTGTGGAAAACGCGGTAAATTTGAAATAAATCGGTTTGCCTCCGTAAAAACACTTTAGGTGTGTTCCTCACATCCTTATAATGTCACCCTGAAAATTGGAGCGGGTTTATCGAAAGAAAAGTAGGAATTTTTATCCTATCACGCTTGCTACGGTAACACAGCACTATACAGTCTGGAGGCAAATGTGAGTACAGCTATGCGTGTCAATGGCTGTGTTACCGTAGCAAGCGTGGTAGGACAAAAATTCCTATTTTTCGATAAACCCGCTCCAATTTTCAGGGTGACATTATAAGGATGTGAGGAACACACCTAAAGTGTTTTTACGCAGGTAAACCGATTTATTTCAAATTTACCGGGTTTTCCACACCACCACTCCCATAACCATACGGGTCTAAAATCGACAAAATCATTAAAAATAGTGGGTTAGCCTGCCGCTAGCCTTCTGAATTTTTCAACGATACACGATAAGTTCCCAAAGTTCAAGTTGAAATAAGTTTTACACGTCAACTCGCATTTATTGCAAAATGAGACCGGTTTAAAGATGGAAAAGAAACACAAAATTTCAGCGGGCCTGAGCAAGCACAATCTTTCAATGGCGAGATTACGCTGACGTCCGCGCGCGCTCATCCGGGCGCTCTACGGTTAGACTATAAAAAGCGCGCAGTATCTCGTCTGCTATCCATTCATTCAGAACTGCATCATGGCTAATCCTACCAGACGGACGCTATTCAACACGATGAACCCACAAGATCCTAGAGAACATAGGGAACGGATTCGCCCAAGTGGAGAAGACAACGAACATGTTACACTCATTACGAGCTTGCAGCGTGTTCATGAAGCTCATATTGCTGATGCGTTGAGACGGAGAGGTGCACAACAAGAGAGAGAAATAAGGGACGCTATGGAAGAAGATGATGATGATGATGAAGCAACAGACGATGAAAATCTCCCCGAGGTGGAGTGGTTAAACAGTAGACCCCCAGCAACTACAGCGGCTACCACAACGACGGCTACCCCAACGACGGCTACCACAACGCCGGCTACCGCAACAGGAATGACAACACCACCACCACCTCTAGCAGAGATCGTCCGCCTGAACGAACAGATTGATCAATTAGAAGAGGACAAGTGTAAACTACGTGTACAACTGACTAAGGAAGAGAATAAATCCACCTGTACCGTGTGTCAGATCGAAGAGACCATGTACGCCTTTTTCCCTTGCGGTCACCTGTGCCTATGTTCCGTATGCTTGCTATCCCTAACATGTATAGGGGGGACGTGCCAGTGCGCAGAGACAGAGGAGCTTCATTTGAAGATACGATGCCCTGTGTGTCGGACGTGGGTGTCAGGCGTGAAAAAAAAATTCCGCCCGTCACAGTGTGATGACGCTGTTCTTTTCAAAGGCCCCTTTCAGGGCCACCTATTTACTCCCGAAAGGGGTGAGACTTTCTAACTAAAAGCACAAAAAACACCAGCTCCCTCACCAATATGAAAACATAAGGTCTTCACCACAGTAGACTCTTAGTGTTGAATTTTTTTAATACAATTATCTTTGCAAAGAATGAACACTAACACACATTTTGAATTTCTACTATTTTTATTAACACAGTAGAATGAACATAAGGTCTTCACCACAGTAGACTCTTGGTACTGAATTTTTTTTAATACAATTATACGCTATCAAGGCGCTTAAATGAACGTAGAATGAACATAGAATGTAGGAATACGGTAATGTCTGAATGTTCAATGCAACAAGACTTGTGTGAAATGTTCAATATTTATGCAACAAGACTTGTTTGAACTCGTCATCGTCTTTCCGCCCCTGGTGCACGTAGATGAAGGTGGCAATCTGTTCACGTGGGATTCTGGGTGGACAGGCAGCTTCCAATGCCTGGGCAATTTGCACCTCGTTCACGTCCTGTAGTGCCTCAGTGATGAGCGCGTCTGATGGTATATTATTGTCCACACACGTATGCGTGTTGAAGAGCCCGTTCTTGTTCCCACAGCCTGCACATTGCTGGATACGCAAGTGTCGAATGCGGGGTCTGAGATGATCCAGGAATGTGTCGATGTACTTCTTATAAATATACTGAGACACCTGGTCAGACAGGACTTCATGAATTTCAGCTGTGAGACTCTGCAGCTTCCGCCACGCAGGTATTTTCAGGGTGACGCCCTGAGAACAAGGAATACGCTTTTGCGTATCTGACCTCATTTTCCATTTCCGAATATGCACGAGGAGCATGTTGTTGAATGTAGAACAGGTGACAAAGATGTCGTCACCCACATAAAATTTCGCTTCGTCGCTCCCCTGGTGGTCAATGACCGCATCGACGGCGCAATCAATGGCCTGTACTCTTATCCAGGTGTCCAACGTCAAGGCGATATGCTTAGGTGGTTTGTCGTCCCAGGTCGGTGCGTTAAAATGCACTTCCTCTTCTTTGACACTCACAGTTAAATAGGGAGAGAGCTCCCAAGTGTTCGTCTGAGCCGCCTGGTAGGCCTGCTGGATAATGTCATTGATCTCCTGCACAGACATAGGAAGTAGCACCGCTTCTTTCGCTTGCTCAGGCACTTGCTGGGGCACTGCCTGAAGCACTTGCTGAGGTATTTCTAAAGGTGTTAGTCGGGGCCGTTTGGGTGGTGCACCGGGTTTGGCAGGTAGACCGGACTCTTGGTGCGTACGTTTGGTAGCTGTACGCTCTTCGGCGATGTCCATGTCCATGACTAAGATATTATCTTCTGAATCCTGGGCTTGAAGTAGATCTGCTATTTCTTCATTTCCCGTCTTCTTCAGCGCCTCCACGAAGGTTAGAAATGCATAGGGGCCACGGCGCAGTAGATCGTCGATGAGGGCTTTGTTTTGTCGTGAAGTGGTCTTCTGCGCCATGATATCTTCGACACCGTGTTTAAGGATTATGTTTTCCACCATAAGCAGATCACATAGTTCGGCCACATGCTGCATCTCATCAATGAGGCGAACACGGTGCTGTAGAAGCTTAGCTCGCTGGGATGACTCCATGACTGTGGGCTCAGGCTGGTCAGTAGCTGCTATGGTGAGATAGGCTGGTGAAGTTGCACTGGTAAAATGAAAATCTTCTCCACGTCTCATGCTCCAGTGAGGCCAGTAGCGCCTCTCGTCAGAGTGGTTCAGGCTGGTAGGCTGGTCAGGCAGGCTGGCAGGCTGGTCAGGCAGGCAGGTAGGTGAGATAGCTCCGTTTGGCAGTCCAATCAATACACCAACTCCCTAAAAATCACTCCTTTTATACATTTTTTGGTGACATTCGGGTGTTTTCGGTCTGCTCCGTGTGTCTTTTCGGTATTCTCCGGGTGTTTTCCCCACAATGGCGTTCACATTCGGGTCTTTCCGGTCAACTCCGGTACTCTCCGGTCACCTCCGGGTCTTTTCGGTCACCGTCATTACATCTTCACGGACTTCAACGAACTCGCCAGGCCTCTTCGGTATTCTCCGGAGAACACCGCCATCACATCTCTCGGTATGCCACATCTTCACGGACCTCACCGAAAAGACACGGAGGTGAACGCCATTGTGAGAAAAACCCCACAGATCATGCTCCCACGGACCTGACCGAAGATATACGGAGGTGAACGCCATTGTGGGGAAGAACCCCAGTCCATCCAAAGACACGGAGAGACACAGAGAGGTCTGGACATGTCCAGATTTCACGCCCCATTCACCCAAACCGGAAGTGACGTCATTTTTACATCCGGGTGAAAGGGACCTGAATATCCTTGCTCCCTACTACTATTGCGCATTAGTTGGTTTCAGTTGACACATGATTCAACTGGTGTTACAGCACAATCCTTTAATTTATTTTACCTTTTCAACATGGCTGATAATTCCAATAGCCATGTGTACAGCAATAAAGACTGAAAGAGATCATAGAGCTCGTTCTCTCATGAATGCAGATATTTAAATAACTTGACTAAATTAACTGTACAATTGAATCAACACCCTTAAACCTAAAGCGTTGCAAAACTCATTTGGGGTACCAACAGTGAGTACACTTGGAAGAGCCGGTACTACTGACACATTTAAAGAGTTAATGCAACATCTAAGGGGTATGTTCCAACATGTTATTTTTAAGCGACAATTTGACGCAAGTGGTTCCGTGGTGTAGTGGTTTTCACGTCTGCTTAACACGCAGAAGGTCGCGAGTTCGATCCTCGCCGGAACCTGAAGTAATAATTTTCAAATCTTTGAAAACTAATCACAAATACCCTCAAGTTTCACAAATTTATTATTCACGCATGTCATATATCATGATGTCATATATCATGTTATCAGATAAATCTGAATGGAGCCACGATGTCATATATCATATTATCAGATAAACCAGAATGGTAAGCAATTCCTTTTCCGAAAGGCCAGACACACATGGCGCATGTTCGCGTTTCAGCGGGAAACTCTTTGAAAACCAATCACAAATACCATAAAGCTTTGACAAGTGTCAGAAATGTATTCTTCACGTATGGGTCCACAATGGCTGTGAGCTTAATCAGCGTTGGTGAGCAATTCCTTTTCGAAAGGCCCGACACGCTTGACACATGTTCGCGTTTCGGCGGGAAACTCTGCGAGAACTAATCACAATTACCATAAATCTTCGACAAGTTTCACAAATTTCTTCTTCGCGCATGGAGCCCCAAGCGTTGTGAGAATACTCAGGGTTATCCCGATCGGACGAGAACGGTGAACAATTCCCATTCGAAAGGCCCGACACGTTTGGCGCATGTTCTCGTTTCGACGGGAAAGTCTGTGAAAACTAATCATAAAGCTTCGACAAGTTTCACAGATTTATTTTTCATGCATGGAGTCACAATGGCTGTGTGCTTAATCAGCGTTACCCTGGCCTGACCGGAATGGTAAGCAATTGTCTTTTCAAAAGGCCGGAATGAGGTATGACCGCCTATAGCCCAGTCATGTTGTAATCGATATCGCTTTTTACACATATATCATGTTATCAGATAAATCGACTCCATTTTAAAAACTTAGAACATCTACACCTAATAACAAGAATTTAAACTTGGCATTTAAAAGTACGACCACGATCATCAAGGAATCCCTGACCATCACGAATTATCACGAGAACACTCACTATAGCCAGATATATTAAGAATGACCGTATAGCCAGCGTCTTTTATGGTGATGCTGGTCCGGGTAAGGCATACAAGATGCTGCGGTGATAAACATTTTATGAGTTTCGACTATTCACTGACAGCGTACCTATTTGAACCTCCTTAAAATGGTTCCGTAGTGTAGTGGTTATCACGTCTGCTTCACACGCAGAAGGTCGCGAGTTCGATCCTCGCCGGAACCTTTTTCCAATCTATATTTCTCCCACTGAGTATGATGATGCTAAAACATAGATATTGCGCATTAGTTGGTTTCAGTTGACACATGATTCAACTGGTGTTACAGCACAATCCTTTAATTTATTTTACCTTTTCAACATGGCTGATAATTCCAATAGCCATGTGTACAGCATGCAATAAAGACTGAAAGAGATCATAGAACTCGTTCTCTCATGAATGCAGATATTTAAATAACTTGACTAAATTAACTGTACAATTGAATCAACACCCTTAAACCTAAAGCGTTGCAAAACTCATTTAGGGTACCAACAGTGAGTACACTTGGAAGACACATTTAAAGAGTTAATGCAACATCTAAGGGGTATGTTCCAACATGCTATTTTTAAGCGACAATTTGACACAAGTGGTTCCGTGGTGTAGTGGTTATCACGTCTGCTTTTGGGAGTTTGGTTAGAGCGCTTGACAGAGACGGACGTGTTTTGTTAGCTCCAGCTATTATATTGCGTTGTTGTTGCTATTGTTGAATTTTGACTTGGACTTTGATTTTCGTGGGAGAACTTCGGATCGAAGAGAGAAAGAGTGTCGCTGTTAGCCATGGCCTCCATGCGGGGCAGGGACATGGGGAGACCCATCAACCCTTCCCGTAATTCTGGAAATCGGATATATTTGAAAGATAATTCTATGATTGTGAATGTCGGAGACATAAAGAATGTGGCTGCAGCCGATGTGATTAGGACTGTTGAAGAAACCTGTGGTTTGAATTCCATATATGCTTGCGTCCCAAAAGGAACGGACTCGTCTGAGATAACTTTGTCAGAAAGAAATTCTGTAGATTTGTTGAGCGGTGGAGTTGAAATTCAGGGAGTGAGTTACTCGTGCACGGAGGTGTCCGAAAATATTGTAGTGGTGTCGTTCCTTCATTTATCAAGTTATGTGGAGTTTCTCTGTTACCGATGTGAATTTCAAGGGCATTTGGCCAAGGTCTGTACAACGCCACGGTGTCCTCATTGTTCGCAAAGGGGTAAAAAGTGTGTCTGTTCCCCGTGTGAAAAGTGCAGTGAAATCGAATGTCGATGTGTACCGAATGAAAATGCTATTACTGTGGTAGCTGAAGTGGAACATATTGGCCCAATGCAATGTGATATCTGCTATGAGTTTGACGCGGCTTGTGTGTGCGACAAGCCAAATCCGACCGAGTGTGAGGGTGGAGATATTCCCGCTGATTCTCCAGAAGTCGATGCAGATAATAGGGTCGAAACTCCCCTGTTAACTGACGAGCCAATTTCTGAAGGCTGTGATTTCAGCGTTTCAAAGGAAGTGGTGAATTCAACTCAAAGTGGCGATGAGATGAATACAGAATCTGACTGTAGTCTTGAACTAAATGAAGAAACAATAGAGGTGACAGAGAATCGATTGTCTGAGAAAAGTGATCAAGTCCAGAATGACAATGACAGTGAAAACAGTGCAGGCTTTTTTCGTAGAAGAAAGCTGAAGGCACAGCCGAATTTGTCGGGCGCGAAGAAAGCAAGTGGGAAACAAAAAAAGAGAAACAAGTAACAATGGCTAACAATCGAAAGTGCTTTTCTTCTCTTGTTCTAATGGTGCTGATAATATCTTTGAACTGTAATGGTTTACGCACCATTAGCAAAGTTAAACAAGTCGCTGAAATGTGGAAATGTGACATCTTGTGCTTACAAGAAACTTTTTGGACAGATGCCTTCATAGAACAAAATAAACATTTATTTAATGGAAAGGTATATTACAGTAATTCGGATGATGGTTTTAAAGGTGTAGCCATTATAGTGGCTAATCATTTATATGATTCTATACTATCTGTAAAAAAAGATAATGTTGGCCGTGTTTTGAGAATTTCTTTCTCCTTTAATAATGTAAAGTTAGATGTGTGTAATCTATACGCTCCGAATAGCGTTGCTGAACGTGTAGTATATTTCCAGAAGGTCCATGATTATATTAGAGATGTAAAGACGATATTGGTTGGAGATCTAAATACAGTCTTTTCTGCTATTGACAGATCAACGAACATTTTAGAATATGACCGGTCCAGGAATATTCTTTTACAGTGTATGGATACTCACAATCTAAGAGATATCTGGAGGTATGAAAACCCCGACAAGATTGCTTTCACATGGCGCAGAAAGATCAGTGGTGTTTTAAGGCAAAGCCGAATTGATCATGTGTTAATTTCAAGGGGTTTGACTTGTATGATGAAATCTATATATTTCCGACACACGTCACTTAGTGATCACAGCGCAATGTTTTGTCGTATAGAAATGAACACAATTGAAAGAGGACCTGGGATGTATGTTTTCAATAACTTGTTACTGTCTGACGAATTGTTTTGTGAGAGGGTTTTAAATCTTCTGAATGATCAATTAAAGTGTCCGTTATATGTTACGGAAAAACTGATTTGGTGGGACAATACAAAATATAAAATTAAGCAATTGGCCCGCTTTTATGGGGCTCGCAAAAAGAAAGAATCTGAGCAAGAACTATATCAGTTACAAAGGATTTTAGACAATGAATATAGGCGAGCTGCTATTATTCCTGATTACAACACTAGTCTAATCACCGAAACAGAAGGTCGTTTAAAGGATCTCGAATGTTTGAAATGCCAAGGCGCTATTTTGAGGTCTAAGGCTAGGTGGATACACGAGAGTGACAAAAATACTAAGTATTTCTTAAATCTGGAGAAGTACAGACAAGAAAATAAATTAATATCAGAGTTATCTACTGTTGATACTATTTATGATACTGAATCTATATTAAATGAGATCTCTAGATTTTATAAGGATTTGTTCAAAAGAGAGGACATTGATGCTGAAGCACAGACATCCGTTCTGTCATCAATTGAAACATCCCTTTCTGAAACTGATAAGGAATTATGTGATGGGGAATTATCCCTTGAGGAACTGAAGTATGCGTTAGATGGCATGGCGCGGAATAAATCGCCGGGAGGCGATTCGCTTACTGTGGAGTTTTTTTCTCATTTTTGGAACACTGTGGGTCCCATTTTACTTGATGTATATAATCATGCTTTTAACGCTAGAGAACTGTCTCGCTCAATGAAAAGTGGGATTATTACCCTGGTGTATAAGAAGAAGGGGCCTAAAACTTTGTTAAAAAATTGGAGGCCAATCAACCTTCTTAATGTTGATTATAAGATTGTATCGAGGTGTATGGCCAACAGATTAAAACAGGTTGTTGGTAGTATTATTGATCCCTGTCAGACTTGCTGTATACCTGGCAGGGATATATCAGATACTATTTGTAGTCTAAGAGATGTATTACAGTATGTTGAAGATGATAATGTGGAAGCATATTTTGTAAAACTAGACCAGGAGAAAGCCTTTGATAGAGTGGCACATGAATATTTATTTAATGTACTGAGTAAATTTGGATTTGGTGACAATTTCATCCGGTGGATGAAGATTTTTTATACTGATGTCCGCAGTACAGTTAAATGCAATGGATTCCTTACGGATTATTTCAAAGTTGGAAAGTCTATCCGACAAGGATGTCCAATATCAGCACTGTTGTATGTGTTAAGTGTTGAGCCTCTAGGTGCTCTTATACGATCATCGGAAGATATACATGGAATAAGTATACCAGGGTCTTCAACAATTTCCCTAATTTTTGAACATGCGGATGATGCTACAATTACAGTTGGAGATAAGAAATCAGTTGGAAAGTGTATTGAGTGTGTGGATTTGTATGGTGCAGCATCTAATGCTAGACTAAATGTGGATAAGTCCGAGGTTATGCCTGTTAATGGTGACTTTGTCAGTGACCGCATAGAGGGACTTCCAATTAGTATTGACTGTTTGTGTATTTTAGGCGTATACATTGGAATTAACAAAACTTTGTGTGCACAGAGAAACTGGAAAGACAAAATTCATAAAACTGAAATACTTTTAAGTTTTTGGAAACAAAGGAAACTGACATTAAAAGGCAGGGCTGTTGTTATATCTACTTTGTTATTATCTCGATTTTGGTATGTCACAACAGTTCTGTCTTTACCAGATATCTACCTGAAGCAACTAAAGAATATGTGCCTTAGATTTTTGTGGAACGGTGGAGCGCACCTAGTTAGTTACGGTTCTGTAATAGATGATACGTGTAAAGGAGGCTTAAACATTCCGGATATTTTATGTAAATTAAAGGCCTTTCGGTTGAAGTTTTTGGCACGATTTTTTCAATGCGTCCCATCGTGCTATCTGGAAAGATTGTTTTAAATATTTTTTGAACAGATGGATGGACTTGGATCTCTCGTCTGAATTATTTTTTATGACCATTCACAAGCCACTTGTAAATAGCCTTCCTGAATTTTATAAGGACATGTTTATGGCATGGGTTGATATACAGCATTGTGCATCTATTGATATTTCTAATCGGGAATCTGTTCTATGTCTGCACTTTTTATCAATCCAAGAATCACTGTTAATGGGAAAACATTGTGTTCGGAGTTGTTCATCAGATCGAAACTGTTTCTCTTGAAGGATATTTTGTATGAAGTGATTCCTGGATTTTTACCCCTGGCTGCGGTACAGGAGGTTGTTTTGGATGCTTGTCCTGAGACTTCACCGAAGCGTGTTGAATTGTTGTATAGTTTGATTAAATCGGCCATTCCTTTAGTTAGAGTGGATGTATGCTATACATGAGCCAACAACAACTGTGTGTACAGTTAAAGAAATGGCTATTATACATAACGGAGTTAAGAAACCTATGTGTCAATTAAATACTTCATTTTTTTACAAATTGCTCAGAAATAAAATTGCTAAGGAACCAATATCTGTACACTATTGGGAGTTCTTATACCCAACTATTGAAATTAAGAAGTTTTGGCCGTTGGTTAATCTTCCAGGAAAGAGTCCAGACTGTGTAGACACAGACTATAAGGTGTTGCACAATATTATTTTTACACAAAAGAAATTGTTCAAAGTTGGCTTGTCTGACACAAACATATGTAAGTTGTGTAACTTACATGTTGATGACACTGAACATATGCTAGTTTTTTGTCCGTCTGTACAAGATTTTCTTCAGTATATTGGTCGCATTGTTGAGAATTTATTTCAATTTGCTAATGTGCAAGTTCTAAATAGAGTTTCTTTTGATACACTTCTTTTGTTTGGATATTGTACAAATTCCACAAATGTAAATACGTATTTTGTAAATATTCTCTTGTCATTGGCCAGATTGGCTATTCTACGAAGGAGAAACATGTTCATCGTCACCGAAAAAGTTTTACCTGTAAAATATTTGTTCAAATTTATGCTGATACAAACTATTTAAGCAGCTTTTGTATATTTAAAAGGGAACAGGCAGTTATTCGAGAAACGTTTTGTCAAACATAATCCGTTTGTAAATGTTGACAACGAAGATAAGTTGAAAACTAAGTTTCCGTAATTATGTTTAGCACTTTCTGCATCTTTATCATCAACTTACTTTATAGTTTACCATAACAAGAATGTAAAAGTATTTCTATTGCATAACTTTATATGAAGGAAATTACGGAGTAAAAATGAACATGTGTTGGGCGATCGGGTATTCCCTAGTCTGTGATATATATCTTTTAATTCACCTGATTCGCCGAATTGTATGCCTTGTATATGTCCTGAAAGTTTTGTGTATATGTTCCTATATTTGAATAAACATTCTATTCAAAAGAAAAGAAAAAATCACGTCTGCTTAACACGCAGAAGGTCGCGAGTTCGATCCTCGCCGGAACCTGAAGTAATAATCTTCAAATCTTTGAAACCTAATCACAAATACCATCAAGTTTCACAAATTTATTATTCACGCATGGAGCCACGATGTCATATATCATGTTATCAGATAAATCTGAACGGAGCCACGATGTCATATACCATGGAGCCACGATGTCATATATCATATTATCAGATAAACCAGAATGGTAAGCAATTCCTTTTCCGAAAGGCCAGATACACTTGGCGCATGTCCGCGTTTCGGCGGGAAACTCTTTGAAAACCAATCACAAATACCATAAAGCTTTGACAAGTGTCAGAAATATATTCTTCATGTATGGGCCCACAATGACTTAGTCCAATAAAATGGATCGTTCAGGCTCTTGTTTAATATGCTGGAGTTATCGGGAGCCAGAACGTCCTATAGAAAATGTCATTTTGTCCATGGGAGCCACGCTGACCACCACACCGGCCCCTAAAAATCCACTGTTTTTGTCGAAATACAGCAATGACATGTCTACTCACCATGCAAAAACTTATCTTCGGTATGTTTTCATCCAAGTCGCACCACTAGTAATTGTGGATGGGTCCGCCATAAATTATATCAAACCGTCAAAGTTAGTGTGTGCTGATTTCACCAGCCAGTTTCTCTGCCGGAGCATGGCTTCCCTGATAGTAAAAGGAAGAACAAAAGAATCGAAACGACGTCACAAATACCACGTGACACAGCCCGTGGTCAAGTTTCACATGCGAAATGAACTACCACTGACTCTGATGGGGAACAAAAAGGGGTTAATACCGCGTTGAAATCTGGTGCCAACGAAGACGAGGTAACGTACTGCTTTCCGTTACACAACTACATGTACACGCCCCCTATAGTCAGTCTCTGCGGGCAGAGCTACAGGCAATGAGCAGTGTCTGACATACTTAACAGCAAAGCGGAGTTTATTTTTAAGGGTTCACAACCGACAGAGAGGTATTTGTTGTGTAATAATTTACCGCTGGGACGTCTTTCATCCCGAGTCAAAACCCCGAGATTGCGCAGCAATCGAGGGATTTTGACGAGGGATGAAAGACGTCCCAGCGGTAAATTATTACACAACAAATGCCGATACGAAGGTTTTGAATCCAATTCTAACCAGGAGATATATTTGAATGTAGAAATAATCAACAAATGCGCAAACTGATTCTCTCTGAGCGCGGCTGGTGCATTTTACCCCCGCCGCAAATACAAGCAGTGTTGCCTGGCTTGCCATAAAAATATATCGTGCAAAACAACTCAGTGATTCTTTCAGTGCAGAGAAATAAAATATTTTATTGATTTTTTATTGATTTTTTATACATATTTCTTGCCCAAGATTAACCACAGAAATATGAGAACTAATGAGCTGGAGGTGGTATTCCCCAGCGTGTATAGAAGTTGACCTACATGTCACGTGCTTGCCATGGATACAGTACCGGGACAGTGACATTTCCAACACGAGCAGGCTCGCGTTTGTCTGCATTTGTGGGCGAAGGGCTAAGAAGAACGAAGTTATATTATATATCTTTTCTCATACAGACAAGCGGGCAGTTTAGGGCTGGAAATGGAATGGTTCAGATATCGAGTGCCTTTGCGCTCATTCAGTGTATCACGGAAAGAATGTTACTGTGTTATTGCGAGGGGAGGTAAACGCACTCTCTCTCAACCG
The DNA here is from genome assembly GCA_036873755.1 of Hanleya hanleyi. NCBI lineage: Eukaryota > Metazoa > Mollusca > Polyplacophora > Lepidopleurida > Hanleyidae > Hanleya > Hanleya hanleyi. Next base: position 7,404 of record JAVTVY010044482.1, on the reverse strand, counting down.
TGATGAGCTGTTTCACGAGGCAGTATTTTGTATTCTTGCAAAACCTGTTGCTATGTGAAAGTTTACCCTATTTACAACATGTATTTGCACACGACACGCACAACACAGAAGGTTAGAATGGGAAACAACACTCTGCGGGTAGCTGGGCCATGAGATAGCTTCAAGAGCATGAGGGTTGTCAGCTCCCAAGTCATTCCAAAGAGAATGAGATATTTGCCGCCGCATTTTCCTGCCCACTATTTTAAAATCTTGAGCACTATTGTGAAATAGTAACGAATATATCGCCGTCTGAATTCCACTTTAAACGCGCCATGTTAACCATATACAGTGACGTCACCAACATGGCGGCGCAGAGAGTCGAAGTTCACGACTGGAAAATTCAGACGGCGATATATGCGTCACTATTTCACAATAGTGCTCAAGATTTTAAAATAGTGGGCAGGAGGGGATAGAGATTAGACGTACGGCAGTTTCAGAGGTGGGTGATTCGTAATAAAATTATCTAAAACCCTCGCTGGAGGTGACTGGGGCCGACCTATAGCCCTCATACTCTTGAGGGCTATATATTATTTAGCTATCTGCGGGGAGATCGCATTGTGATCACTCGGGAATTGATTATTTCGAACTTATTAAACCTCCAGAAGTACACAACTCGAATTTTAATCGCATAATTTATATTTTTGGAGCATTCTAACCCAAGCCAAAAGATTTATTATCGACGAAAATAGCAACAACAACAACATGGTCGGTTGAGACATCAAATCGGAAAATCCGGGATTTTTTTTTAGATTCTGAAAAATCCGGAAATCCAGATATATATCCGAAATACTCCAATCTCTGTAATTTATATTTGAAAAGGCAAATTTGGAGAATTTTGATTAATATTTCGTTTATTGAAATATCGGGTTTGTATAGGCCTATTGAAATACTGACTCCCTTTAGAAGGGATATTACGGAGCGATATCCGTTAGAATGAAGTTCAAGTAGATTTACTCCAACAATATATTACCGTTGTAGGCCCTCATTTTCAAAGGCATATTTCAACGTATCCCCCCTCACCCTAAATATTACACGTTTGAATTTTCTCGCAGGATTTCCAAATGACCAACGCGGCATTAGCCCCTTTTTGTTCCCCGCTAGTGTCAGTGCTTGTCAATTTCGCCTACCGTGGGCTGTGTCACGTGGTATTTGTGACGTCGTTTCGATTCTTTTGTTCTTCCTTTTACTATCAGGGAAGCCATGCTCCGGCAGAGAAACTGGCTGGTGAAATCAGCACACACTAACTTTGACGGTTTGATATAATTTATGGCGGACCCATCCACAATTACTAGTGGTGCGACTTGGATGAAAACATACCGAAGATAAGTTTTTGCATGGTGAGTAGACATGTCATTGCTGTATTTCGACAAAAACAGTGGATTTTAGGGGTCGGTGTGGTGGTCAGCGTGGCTCCCATGGACAAAATGACATTTTCTATAGGACGTTCTGGCTCCCGATAACTCCAGCATATTTATAAACAAGAGCCTGAACGATCCATTTTATTGGACTAACAATGACTGTGAGCTTAATCAGCGTTGGTGAGCAATTCCTTTTCGAAAGGCCCGACACGCTTGACACATGTTCGCGTTTCGGCGGGAAACTCGGCGAGAACTAATCACAATTACCATAAATCTTCGACAAGTTTCACAAATTTATTCTTCGCGCATGGAGCCCCAAGCGTTGTGAGAATACTCAGGGTTATCCCGATTGAATGAGAATGGTGAACAATTCCCATTCGAAAGGCCCGACAGTAGTATACAAAGCGTATTTAAAGGTCTTTTGACCTCAGAAATTTGCATATGACCTCTGTGACGTCACGCGCCAGCCAATCAGAAGCGAGTATTGTGTCACATGGGGTGTGGTGGATGGGTGGGTGGTGGGTTTAAGATGGCGGCTGTGGTGGATGGGTGGGTGGTGGGTTTAAGATGGCGGCTGTGGTGGATGGGTGGGTGGTGGGGTTAAGATGGCGGCTGTGGTGGATGGGTGGGTGGTGGGTTTAAGATGGCGGCTGTGGTGGATGGGTGGGTGGTGGGTTTAAGATGGCGGCTGTGGTGGATGGGTGGGTGGTGGGTTTAAGATGGCGGCTGTGGTGGATGGGTGGGTGGTGGGTTTAAGATGGCGGCTGTGGTGGATGGGTGGGTGGTGGGTTTAAGATGGTGGATGGGTGGGTGGTGGGTTTAAGATGGCGGCTGTGGTGGATGGGTGGGTGGTGGGTTTAAGATGGCGGCTGTGGTGGATGGGTGGGTGGTGGGTTTAAGATGGCGGCTGTGGTGGATGGGTGGGTGGTGGGTTTAAGATGGCGGCTTGACATCATCCTTGGCTGTGTGCCAAGTATGTACGACTATAGGTCGGTTAACCTTTGACCTGTGTATTCCTCCGCGGGGATGAGGTCATGTCTGGCGGTGATGCGGTCGCCTCCGCGGAGAAAAAGTAGTCCCTAGATAAAATGGTCCGATGGGGTCGAGTGAGGTATCAAAGTGAAGCTTAGGGGAGGGGGCATCGGTTGGGCTGGGGGTGGGGTTGAACTATACCGTTTAGGTGTATTGATGATAATAAAATTTAAAGATCACATATCCAACACATACTCACATAATGAAGCAAGAATCGAACTTGCGACCCCTCGAGATGAAGGATACCCGTCCAGGTTTCATTTTTTTGAGGTGTACTGAAATGCTCTCTCTAATTTATGCCACGGTATCTATGTTTACATCTAGGTTGAAGATTTATATCGACACTGCTACACACTTTTCGAGATGTGTTTTCACTTTCGATGAAAGCACAAAACAGTCTAAAATGAGTCTAAAAAAATTCACCTACGCTAATATTTTCTAGTGTTTTGTAGAATATAGATTCGCGTTCATTTCTATTTCGTCAAGAAAAAATGTTTTGTAGAATATAGATTCGCGTTCATTTCTATTTCGTCAAGAAAAAATTTTCATCTCGAAAATTGGCAGATTGAAATGTTCTCTCTCTCATTTTATGCCACGGTATCTATTTTTACAGCTGTCAACTGTTATGGTTTGGTCACAATGTTGCCATTTTCTCTCCTATATTTAGCGTCCACAAAAAGAAGAGTATATTACAGCAATTATGTTCAAGAAAACACCCCGCTAGAAAATTGTCTTCAAATTGTCTGTTGTTGTGGGAGTATAAAAAAATCCTGGTCAACAGGGGCGCGTATATTTCGTGCGACGCTATGTTGCCAATGCATTGAAATTTGAATAGGTTGTCTGTATGGGTTTCAACGCAAGTATAGTACTAAAGTCTAGCTTACCTGATAAAAGAGTTTAGTCCAGATGTATACCTATATTCCATACTCCCGGGCGTTTGATGCATATCTGGGGGCTGTTTTTTCCCTAGGTGGGTATAACACACCATGAAGCCTTCATCACGATGCATTCGTATCCTAAAAAAATATGGGTATCACCACGAATCTCATTCCATATATATTTTTTTCTAAATTCACAGATATTTCCATCGGTAAATCCGGTGTTCAGTATACCACATGGATGAAATGAACGCACTAAACTATGAAGCTAATGATTTTGGTCAGCGGCACACACATGCTCCCTGGCTTGGTGTCGACATCCCAGCGGTTTTCTGTTTCTTGGCTTGTCACGGATTTTTTCGAAATTCACAGATATTTCCATCGGTATAAATCCCGTCTTCAGTATACTACATGGATGAAATGAACGCACTAAACTATCAAGCTAATGATTTCGGCCAACGGCACACACACATGTTTCCTGGCTCTGCCTGGTGTTATGGTGTCGACACCCCAGCGGTTTTCTGTTTCTGGTGATGTGACGGTAGATGAATTTCTCCCTCCCATACACCCACGTGGGGTGGGTGTGGTAAAACAGAGGGTGTTCAGCCAATGAACTATAAGAAAAAGATATGTGTGTGCATATTAATAAACCACGTTGGCTGTATAGGTCGTAGAAAATGGGCGCCTAAAAATGAACACATTTCATTACACTGTTGCGAATTGTTGCGAGTGCACGTGTGACTCAGTGCGTTTTCATATCCAGCTCAAATTGAGACGGAGAATTTCGTTACCATTACCAGTAAATTGTAAGTTTATTGCGGAAAGAATTCATATTGCATAAATTCCTGCGGGAAATAGGAAGTACACATATAAGAGAATATTGTCTTGACGTAAAAAGTTTGGACATTTCATATTTACTGAGATATGGATTTTTATAACTGAGCCGGTTTTTCGTGTAAACCATCGCAGCGAAAAGGGAAACGGCTGTCATCTTCGTTTTGCTATGTCACAAAAAGTGCCCGAATTACTTATTCCTAAATCATCAATTCCACGAAATATTCAACCAAAATGAATTCCGTAACAAAATTCAAAATTTCGGTTATGTCCTTCCTGGACAATTTTGTCCATGTTGTTGACCAGTCATTATCGCTCTTTCACATTTAATCGAATACACGTGCCTTCCCGGGGACATAACAACAGAATTCATGTGCTTCGGTCTGTCCTCAGAATTTTTTAGACCGAATAAAATCGAAAATGTAAAATAGGAAAAATCGCAACTTCTTAAAAGATGGACCAAAATGTAATTCCGTAACGCAGGTTTGCTTAACCACATTTATCAATTTGAAACTTTACTTGATGGAAATCAGATATAATGTAGTCCAGGCGCTCAAGATTCGAATAAAATCAGGAATTAAATGAGAAACGTTCCAGTTTTGATGGAATATATATGTAACCTACACGTCTTCATAAGGAGGTTAATTCACTGTAATTCCGTAACGCGGTTTTCGAATGTCACGTGACCAGGTAGAAAACAATTGTATTTCCCTTTTTTTCTCTCATCCTACAGTTCTTAGTAATAGAATTAGAAAAATGATATTCCAAAACAGATTTTCCCATGGACGAGTAATAACATGGGTTCAGAAGAAGAAAAAATATGGGTACCTTGTAATTCCGTAACGCTGGAATTGATGAAATGATTTCATGACGAATCCAACTAAGGTTAGCAAGTATACATATTTTACGATATTGTCAATAACTGTGAGCACATAAGACGTTCTGGTTGATGAGATCTGAATTTTTCAAGTTTGGCAATTTCCTGACTTCGAGCTTCGAATACCCGCGCGGTAGAGTGAGGTCTTATTTTAAAGCTCTCGAGGAAATAAATAAATAAATAAATAAATAAATAATAATAAAAAAAATCAAAAAAATCGGCGAGTAGTGGACAAAGGGGAAATTGGGAAGTACTGACCATGCCCCAGAATACTTCATATGCATATCACGGCCTTAAGGCCTATGTAAGATGTAATCTACTTCACATTTTAGTAGTATAAAAAGCGCAAGTCCTATTGACCTTGCCCTCCAAAGAAATAAAATCGGCTCTATTTTACAGGAGTATATACGCAGGTCACGTGGGTTGTGACGTCACTTCCGGGTTTTCACTAAAAACTACCTCCAAACATAGAAGAGTTCCAATTTTTCCCCTTAGACGTCCGTATGTTCATCCTCCAAACCCAGGAGAGTTCCAATGTTCAACCTCCGGGACTTTTTCACCGGCGCGGCCCCCCAGCGCGAGCGCGCGCGCGAACGCGCGCGCGAACGCGGGTTCTCCGGCCGCAGCGCGCGCGCGCGCGCCAATGTAGGGAGAGGTTAAATCGACAACATAGAACTTATAGTCATCAACTTAATCTATACGTGTTGGACGAGTCTCTTCACTCACCGTATACACGCACCTCAATGAAATGCCCGCTCCAAACCTAGATCAAAAACACGTACTTGGTCTGTGGGCTGATTTCATTGGCTCTCTATTTTTACTATAGTGCTCTTGCATTCTAACCTTGATGGGTTACATTTTGGCCCCATCCTACACCACTGATTTCAGTTTCACTGAATCTCCACATTGGGCATTGATGCATTATGAATAAAACACACAAGACAGGGGGTTTTTTTTGGTGAGATCTCATTTTGTTTTTTATTCAGTAACAACAACAACAACGTGAGAACAACCACGTGAAAACTCAAGCCCAGAACAAGGGGCTTGTACATTGAAAGAACTGAAGCCCAGAACAGAGGGCTTTTAAACTTAAACCCAGAACAGCGGGCGTATGTACATTGAAAGAATTCAAGCCCAGAACGGGACTTGTACATTGAAATGATGGGCGGCCCAGTCACAGACGAGTACATCTCGGTCCTCGGCCTTGGGGTACTCGTCAAACATCTGTACGATGGTAGATAAGGGTCTTCCCCGGCATCGATGGTACAGGTAAAACAAGCAATATTGTCTGCACACGCTACTGGCCAGGCTTTGCAACGTTTGACTGTTCCAACACCACGTCTCTGTGCCTTGATCCATGAAGTCTGTTAAATCGGGATGGAGGGGTGGCAGGCCGTACGGGTCAGAGTATTCGCCCTGCTGTTCTGTCAAGCACACGGCCACCCAGTGTTCACCGGGTCGCTCCATCGGGTCCGTGTTGAGAACGTAAGCAGCAGGATACACACGGTCTAATGGGAACACATCTCGGGCGAACACCCCTTGAAACATCATACGTGTCTCTGTGTCATTCTCCAGCACGGTGGTTATCTGCTCTGTATCCATGTTAGGTGGAGAAGTCACACAGCACGTTGCGCGCCTTGTCCACTTGAATGATGTTGTCAAATTCGGCGTAGCAGATCACATTGACGGTGCTCCGGAGGGCTCGTTGAAAGTGGATTTCCAACCGTAAATTGCCTTGCTTGGCCAGGGCCAGCTGATGGTCGTTCTCTAAGGTGGGGTCAGATCGAAACAGAACAACGTGTATCCGTTCGCGTAGTCCTCCCGACTGATCATATTCCCTTCGTCCTGGTTGATTTGACCGGTGGCTGTAAACAGGCTCTCATAGGCTCGAATGAAATTCCTCCGCCCAAAGTTCGGGGTTAAGGCCGTGGCTGGCACCTGTTGTCCATCCACATGCAGGGCCACAAAATTGATGCCGAAATGTTTAAAGTAAAACGGATTCTCTGGGTAGGCTCCACTGAAACTGGTATTTTCCACACAGGCCAGGATCAATCGCTTGGGTAGTTCCCCCAGGAACAGGTTGTCTTTGTTGGCGCTCATATTTCCAGCAGACACAGAGAACACTTTTGTTTGCACACGTCGGATAGGGTACTGGGCTGGTTTTGTTTCCAAGGCTTTCATGTGTCCCAATTGAACGGCTGGATTCGGTTTCACTTTTCGGACATACAGGACCGCGTCTTCGATGACAATCTTATAGTCAGCTACATGCGCCTCTACGTTAGTGGCCATCAAGGCGAAGGTCAGAGGCGCCCGTATCAGTCGGATTTTGATGGGAACCTTGTTCAAGAGGTATCGGTCTTGCATGAACATGTCTGCGTGCAGTCGA
>JAVTVY010044481.1:0-20552 GCA_036873755.1 Hanleya hanleyi | reverse complement strand
AGCTAGCTCTATACGAATTTGTCAACGAGGATAATGCCCTGGAAATATCCGATACTTCTCGCATTATGGGTAGATCCCGGGATGAGCTGAACAACGATTCCTGGGACTTCGAATCCATATGCGAGGTGAAATGGCCACAGCGCAATGGCAGTACCATAGTTGTTCCAGCTAAAGTTTTGAGATTTGGTGGTAAGTACCGTAATAAATGTAATTCTGAGTGTTAATTATGTTAAATGTATCACTTGATATCTCAATTTGGTTTTCCATATATTTGTAGAATAGCCACCTTCTTTAACGCTAAGCAACAGGAAAATGTCAACAATACTATCATGAATAAGAGGGGGATCACATTAAGCATGTCAATATTAAGTTATGTGATATTTCTTTATTTCAGACGATCGACCCGAGCTGAAGTCCATACTGGATAGACTTCTGGATGGAGAGGACATATCCAGCATCAGAGAATCCCTAGGTAGTCTGGGAAGAGGACAGAGGGGCAAACGTACAATCTCCAGAAGACAGTCCTCCAGTTCCGAAGATGAGGTAATTCTATAGCAATTGAAAAATCAGCTTCAAAAAGCTACGTGTAGTATACAGTATACCGTTAAACGAAGTCTACTATTAAACTTGGCTGAGGGTTGCATAATTATGGATATATAACTTCAATGGGTATTTATTTGCCAACACACACCTCAGACAAATTTCGATTGAGGAACTGGATAATGGTCATTATGTCTCATTTTGTCTTTGTATTGTAAAAAGTTGGGATATGGGCGTAAGCGATTGTTTCTAGCTTGTGTACAATTTATATGCACTGTGTTTTCTATTTCATCAAGTATTCTGTCGCAGTAAATGAGCATTTAAAAAAAATTATTGTGAGTTATTTCACAGAATTAAAAAAAATCACAGAATGCAGATAGGCGTTACTCATGCTGGATTATTAAATCCTCACTGTTTTATTTAATGAATTGCTTTTGTATTTTCAGAATGAACGTCGAAGAAAGATGAACAAGAAGAGCAAAATTACAAGTGAGAAGAGGACTGAAAGGGAAATCTTGTCCATTCTCAAACAAAGAAATGGGGAGAAACAGGTATGTACATAAAACTGCAGTGTCCAATAAACACTTATATATGTGGCAATTATTTTTTTTATTATATTTTTTATGGGCCAGACAAACAAGTGGCCAGGATACATGTTCAACACTAAATGCTTGATAGACTTATACTTATATTGGGGCATAGTGACGTCAGCTCGGCCTGCAAAGCTACACTGAAGAACCAATGGCGTGTACGATACACTGGTGGTCATATAATTATAAGTGTTAACCATCTTTCTTACAATATATCCATATTTTGAAAAATTGCAGCCATTGTGTACATGTGTGCTATTGAAACTCTTTGTTTACATTTTTTTAGTCGGAGAGTGCCCCACCACCAGGAAACCAGGTTATTCAGGACCTCAAGGATGAGGTTGCTGATCTACGCCGGGTGGTTACTGAGCTTCAGGAAACCAACAGATCACTGGTAGCAACCAATGAGTCAATGATGTCCGCTGTTGCATCACTGACTGGTAAGTGTCAAATATTGTTTCATGCATTGTAGTGTTACCTTTCAAATATGTTCCCTCTTCTAGTATAGAACTCCCGCACCCCAGAGCTTGTCGTAAGAGGCGACTTACAGAGAACGTCGGGAGATAGCTGAGATTTCATGCTCATGAGAATGCTGATAATGACAAACTTACTCAAATAATTTTGTCAAAGAAACATGTATATCCTGGTAATTTTTTTAGGATTTTATTATTAATTTAATGAGCCGAACCAGCTTAAATTGTATTTTTTGAATGCTGATAATGAAAAACTCACTCAAATAATTTTGTCAAAGAAACATGTATATCCTGGTAATTTTTTTAGGATTTTATTATTAATTTAATGAGCCGAACCAGCTTAAATTGTATTTTTTGTTTTGAAGGTCTTCCATCTCTTGTGGAGAAATTGACGGATCTGATTGCGAACCAGAGCCGACGAAGCCCCTCAACCCCACCAATCCGATCACCCCCCATAGTACAGGAGGACCCTACACCAACATCACCATCATCACCATCAACATCCTCATCATCATCATCACCATCACCACCAAGGTCACTGGAACCAGTGGATGCCAACATTGTGTCAGTCGGCCCACAATCAACCGAATCAACACAGCCATCACCGGTATATATCTATTGAGTTGCAATAAAATATTGTTGAATATGTCTTCTGCATAAAATAATATTGTTGGGCCTTACTGTAAGATCATGACTCTGATAAATTCTGTTGAAATGTGCAAATGGATTAATTCAATCTTGGGTCTTGCTACCTGTTTTATATTTTTTTCAGGTATGCTCATTAAGACATGATCATTTATTTTATCCTTGTATTTCAGTTTATCACCAATACCCTCCTGCACCATATTAAGAAGGTGGACCCACGAAAGATGACAAACGAACTGCTGCATGGACTGTTTTCGGAAGAGTACCTGTCATCACATTCTGTGACCGGGGCAAAACGTGCTGGGGGATTGACAAGTAAACCAGCCATGGATGAAAAGCAAGTTGATGAAATTACAAGTAAGTACAGCACTAACTTTGTTATGCTGGTGTATATTGTTATATACATATGGGCTAGTTTCAAATGTTTCCACACAAGGGGAAGCAACTCATAGTACAGTACAGTAGATTACCTCCCTTGCCATATCATGGTCATGAAGTGATAGTGTTAGAGTGTAAATCTCTTGTTTTCATCTCTACCAATTCCAAGGGAACTTTTTACTCTCAATAACCATACTCACGCCAGGGTTTCATTTAAAATATTTGTTTGTGGGCCTTTTGGGATATTTTCTTTGAAAATAATTGGAGCTAAATAACTCAAAATGAAGTGAGTTTTAAAGAATTTGGAATATTTCAGAAGAAATAAAAGATTAACAATTTATTTTTTGTGAAAGGCCTACATGGATTCCTGGTTTTATCCTTCTTGCCAACCAAACCTGAAATACAACCTTCACCACTTCCTGCCTCATACATATCAGGTTTCCAAATCCTTATGTTGATTCCTTTTCTTTTTCAGAGGTAATCCAGCGGTACCATCCAAGCAAGACGGCATCGGAAATACACTACTACATGAGAGAGAAACTGAACAACACTACCAAGAATTTCCTCAGAAAACAGAGAAAGACTAGACAATGATACGGCTTATAGCATTGGACACCGGTTCTCGTCAGATCACTGAAGTTTAAGCCTGGTCAATACTTGGATCAAGGTTGAGAATGACATTAAATCCCACTTCTCTCTCACTTTTCTGTACTTAGTTAATAACATACACTGAACCAAATTGCCTGTATAGTGCTGTATGCTATGTTTACACGAAGCTTTATTAAATCTTTATAAATCAATTTTCCTTGTTTTCATGCAATTCATTAGTTTCTTGAGCATTCAGTCTCTAACTCGTCTAATGTGAATGCAGAGTAATTTCAGTACAATACCAGACTTCATGCAATTCATTAGTTTCTTGAGCATTCAGTCTCTAACTCGTCTAATGTGAATGCAGAGTAATTTCAGTACAATACCAGACTCGATACCATGGTATGAACCACTGTTTTTTGGCCATGGTGTATGCAGTTTATCACCGTACATGTACCATGTAAAGCGATTGAACCTGTAAAACATGTACTGTGGTGATAGCACTGTACCATGGTAGAGCCATAGTACATGTAGCATGGTAAACCATGGTTCTATGGAAAAACTAATGTACCATGGTAAAACCATGGTTCTATGGTAGAAGTATGGTACATGTACCGTGGTAAAACCATGGTTCTATGGTTAAACCATGATACATGTACCATGGTAATACCAAGGTTCTATGGTAAAACTATGGTACATGCACCGTGACAAAATCATGATGCTATGGTTGAGCCATACATGTAACCTGGTAAAACCATGGTTCTATGGTAAAACTATGGTACATGTACCATGGTAAAACCATGGTCCTATGGTTAAACTATGGTACATATACCGTGGTAAAACTATGGTACATGCACCATGGTTCTATGATAAAACCATGGTACACGTACCGTGGTAAAACCATGGTACACGTACCGTGGTAAAACCATGGTACACGTACCGTGGTAAAACCATGGTACACGTACCGTGGTAAAACCACGGTACACGTACCGTGGTAAAACCATGGTACATGTACCGTGGTAAAACCATGGTACATGAACCGTGGCCAAAAACCCGTGGTTCGAACCATGGTATTGTACCATGGTATTACCATGGTACTTTTTTATAAGGGGTTTCATGGGAAAATCCAAGATGGCTGCCTTGTGGCCATATTGGATTTTCGAATCGGACCAGAAAAGGTATCTTGCACAACTAGACCCCAAGGGGAACCTGTGTACCAAATTTGAGAAAGATCCATGAAGTACTTCCTGCGAAATGACGATAACAAAATTTCATGGGGAAATCCAAGATGGCTGCGTGGTGGCCATATTGGATTTTCGAATTTGACCAGAAAAGGTATCTTGCAAAGCTAGACCTAAGGGGAACCTGTGTACCAAATTTGAGAAAGATCCATGCAGTACTTCCTGAGAAATGACAATAACAATGTTTCATGGGGAAATCCAAGATGGCTGCCTGGGGGCCATATTGGATTTTCGAATCGGACCAGAAAAGGTATCCTGCACAACTAGACCCTAAGGGGAACCTGTGTACCAAATTTAAGGAAGATCCATGCAGTAGTTCCTGAGAAATCGCGATAACAATGTTTCATGGGGAAATCCAAGATGGCTGCCTGGTGGCCATATTGGATTTTCGAATCGGACTAGAAAAGGTATCTGCACAACTAGACCCCAAGGGGAACCTGTGTACCAAATTTCAGAAAGATCCATGCAGTAGTTCCTGAGAAATCGCGATAACAAGAATTGTTTACGGACGGACGACGGACCACGGACGAAAAGCGATTTGAACAGCCCACCATCTGGTGATGGTGGGCTAAAAAAATCCTTCATTTTTTCTCCTCTTTTTCTATGTCATAGTCAACTTCTAGAAGAAAATTAAAAACTGTTGTAACTTTAGTTTTGTTCAGCTTCACATCAATGGAAATGACAGACAGCTGCTGTCTATGGAGAAGCAGAAAAACTGTTGTTTGGAACTCAAATTTTTCTGTTTCCTGGAATTTCTCATTCACCAATCAGAGTCCTATTGCAATAATGCATTTACTGATTTTTATTTTATTTTCATTAGCAAAATCACTATAATTACATTTCATGTAGAGTCATTTCTAATACATGCATATGATAATTGTTTCAAGCCAGCTGTCATGATAAAATCCAGATCAGAGAGAATGAAGCACTGCCATGAATTCTATTTCTTTTTATCAAATTGTCCTGAAACCTGATGACGTAGGCCCCCTACATTCATGACAATAAACTCCCACTTCTATCCCTTGAATGATGCAAGGCAGGCCAATTAAATGGCTGGTGGGGATCTTTATACAATTCAGTTATCCTGTCACCTCCCTCATGTAACATGACATCAACTTAATTGCCTGTCCCTGGACTGGCACTGTCGGAAGAGCAAGCTATAATTTGCTGTATCGGGTTCCATATAGGACGCAAGTATGTGGCGTTGATAATGGCAATTTATTTGGTTTCGTTTTACATAAGCGATGTTAGATTTCTGGATCTAACGTGTCACGTGTTCACATGTCATGCAGATGAATGAATACACATCACGTGTGATTGAGAGACATATAATACGTCATCAGGGTTTGGGACCATTGCTGATCAAACTGGTTAATAGACTATTTTAATTTCCTACGAAGTAGGCTACAGATCGCAAATTGTCCGGTAATGAGTGAGTGAGTCAGTCCATCCGAATCCTTTCGTCGGCAAAATAAGGAGAACCGTTGACATTAGAACCTTGATTTTTGGCATGAACGTGCATTAGGGCATTGTTACCAGCAAGTTCTGAGCGGACCGAATTATGCATATGATAATTGTTTCAAGCCAGCTGTCATGATAAAATCCAGATCAGAGAGAATGAAGCACTGCCATGAATTCTATTTCTTTTTATCAAATTGTCCTGAAACCTGATGACGTAGGCCCCCTACATTCATGACAATAAACTCCCACTTCTATCCCTTGAATGATGCAAGGCAGGCCAATTAAATGGCTGGTGGGGATCTTTATACAATTCAGTTATCCTGTCACCTCCCTCATGTAACATGACATCAACTTAATTGCCTGTCCCTGGACTGGCACTGTCGGAAGAGCAAGCTATAATTTGCTGTATCGGGTTCCATATAGGACGCAAGTATGTGGCGTTGATAATGGCAATTTATTTGGTTTCGTTTTACATAAGCGATGTTAGATTTCTGGATCTAACGTGTCACGTGTTCACATGTCATGCAGATGAATGAATACACATCACGTGTGATTGAGAGACATATAATACGTCATCAGGGTTTGGGACCATTGCTGATCAAACTGGTTAATAGACTATTTTAATTTCCTACGAAGTAGGCTACAGATCGCAAATTGTCCGGTAATGAGTGAGTGAATCAGTCCATCCGAATCCTTTCGTCGGCAAAATAAGGAGAACCGTTGACATTAGAACCTTGATTTTTGGCATGAACGTGCATTAGGGCATTGTTACCAGCAAGTTCTGAGCTGACCGAATTCTGATGAAAATTTGATTTATAATAAATTTTTTATATTATTTATTGATGGCTCAGCGAGTGCACCGTCATGCCCATCGGGAACCCTTGGCTGTATGTTTCACTGTGACTTTTGAAGGTTCCCTGATACGGCATATCAAGACACACCGGTTCTGGTAAAATCAGCGAAGTTAAGCGACTTTGAGCCTGGTCAAGACTTTGTGTAAACGGGGCCCATTTAACCAATGGATAAATGAGTGAATTCAGTCTAATAGACGAAGGTCCCAAGCTGAAAGCGCAAGCTGATGCAATAAGCATAGTAATGAAAACGTACATTTACCTTCTGTCATAGGTCTGTTAAATTTACCACTGTGCTATCCGACATCCGAAGTAGGGTGGGCATTAGGACTCCTGGTCATAGCTAATCTAAGTGTAAACGTTTTGGTGGGCTATATTATCATGTATGAAATAGGAACTGCTAATTTTCCATCATTTGTTAGTGCATTTACATGTATCTACACTGCTATCACCAACTTGCCAGCCTCAATACACACAATTCAGTATATTGTTATAGATGTAAACTGTAGTCTTTAACTTGTATCCTATTTCACATCCAAACATTTCATCACACACCACATCAGGCTTCAAATTCAGGTCAAATTTCCCACTGGTTGTGAAATATCCTACATCAACCAATTAAGTCAGCCTGGTGCAATAACCCAGCAGGAGAAAGAAAGATGTGGTATCATCCTTCAGATTAGTCTGTGTGAGCAACAATGATAACAGTTTACTGAGGGTGAAAGAATCAAAGCCATGACGGCATGTTTAAAGAGTCTTAATTTATTTTCTTTGGGTAGAATTTAACTAGATAAAGTAACTTTGATCATAATGTGAAAATATGAGAACATACTTTGAGTTTTTTTTTGTACCTCTTGAATATTGACTATATATCACACTGGGATATAATTTAAACAAAAAATTACATGTGTAAACAAAATATGTCTAATTTTTTCTTGTCATTTCAAATCTTGATCCACTTTGATTCCTTGATTAGGGGATACAGAATCACTGCCACGGAGTGTGTTGGTGTGTCACAGCAATGCAATTCCGATTCACACAACGAAGCTGAGGTGGTTTAATGTTTATCAATGAAGAAAATCACCGATCAACCGTCATAGAATATAATGTGAAACAAGAAAACCGGAATAGTACATTCATCAGATTGCCGATACCCAAAATGTGTTGTCTCATATATCTAGATAACAACGTGATGTAGAGACGCTATTTATTCGTCTTTGTACCGGTTATGCTCAGGAGAATGACATAGAATCTTTATTATCTTGTGCATAAGAAGGTGTTGGTCTTGAGTTGAATTACCGTAAACTACATAAATGCTACCTTTCTACTATAGTACTATATATAAAATTTGTTGTATTGTTGGGAAAATAATGTGATTCAAAAAGTTGTTTTGATCCTGGACAAGGGCACTGAAAACCATTAAAGAGATGTAAATGTATTTTCACACGTAAAGCTTGAAATCTACTGAACCTTTATTATTCAATCTGTTTCCTTTAATTAAAAAATTGTAAAATTAATCGGCGATCGTTATTTATTTTGGAATGAAGGCGCATTAGGAGACTGTTACCAACAAGTTCTGAGCTGACCTACTTTTGATGAAAATTTCTGGTGATTTTTGATGAAAATCACTGGCGATTCTGACTTGAGCGGTGCCCATCTTAATATAGGCAGGATTTCAACTGGGGGTGGGGATTTCCAAGAGTTCAATTCGCGTTCGAGTCCTAATGCCTACTCTACTTCGTAGGTCCGGTGACGTTAGTCACACTGCTCATGTGTCAACACCTTTCCCAATTTAGAAAAGAATCTCTCTGGCACATGTGACGTCCAATGTAATTTTGTTGTTTGTAATCTGGCTCTTGTGCCTCCATGTATATATACAACATGATGCATATATTTAACTACTGATAACTGGTGTAAATATGGCAATACGCATCAAATTATCTTACTTCCAAGAAAAGACCATTAGGCTTAAACACTGATGATAAGTTTGGCAACTTCAAGTCAAAAATAGACTGATTAAAAATACTCTCCATACTGTAGCCATAGGAAGGAGGGGGAAATACGAAGTATAACTTGAAGATGGAAGCTGGGACTCACATGTCGATGGTGCGGCAGAGTGATTCTTCTGTCTAAGAATTAAAGCGGGAAAGGCAGATTGCTTTTAAATATACATGGTTCTCCAAGAGCATTTACAAATGTACCGTGAAATCAACCCTCACAATTAGCCTCGGCATTCAACAATTGCCGAGGTATAATTCTGTGGCATAATCAGTCCACCTCAACAATTTTTAACGTGGTGTTAAATTAAGATACAAATTGCTTGTTTACTGCGGTAAAACAAGTAAGACAAATCAAGATGAAATAGGATGAGTCTGAGTTTGATCACGAAGGCCATAGGCCTGGGCAATCAAACGTGCAGTAAACTAGCAATTATTCCTATTCTACTACATTGCAAACAGCAGAACTGCAGGGCTTCGTGTTTAGAACTAGTGCGCGAGCTAAAAATAGCTTGCGTCAAAATATTTAGGAGAGGGTATTTAAAATTCAGGCGAGTGACTGCAATATAATACAATATAAAATGTGACACTTTACGTGAGCTCAAAGTCACTCTCGTGACAGGAATTTACGTGAGTGTTTGCGTGCAGGTGAGCTATCACTCGCGCTAAACACGAAGCCCTGGAACTGCGGAGATTATTCGTGCAAAGGAATATATTCTCATATATGTTGCACCCCTATACTTGACAGAAAATGCATTGGCCCATCAATTAATCAAAGCAGAGACCCCTGTTAGTCGCCGGCCCGAAATCAACACACAGGGGACGAGCCCACACTACAGCAGCTAGGGGCATTCTAAAATGGGTTCAAAGTGATGAAAAAACAATGTTAACAATTACTGATAAATTTCAAGGCTATTCCAACAATAGAGTGAACTTTCGATTTTCATAGTAGATTTTGGTTGTCTCGGTAGTTTATCTATATTTTGGTCATATTGCAGTACCGGTACATGGATTAGCTTATCCCCCCTTCCTTATCGAATTAAGATATGTTTAAATAGGCATGCCCAATGGTTATTTTATGCATGGTTAGTTTGGGAAAGTTTATATTTTAGGGTACGGGTGAAGCCCACACCCGAAAATTTATAATTTTCCCAAACTAACCATGCATAAAATAACCATTGGGCATGCCTATGAAAACATTATTTCTGTTCTATTGCACTATTCAAACTGATTGTCAACAAAGATTATAATGAAAGGCTGAAAAAATATGCTGAACTTTGACATCCTTTTTACCCTTTATTGAAACATGAGATTGATCTAATCAAAACCCCTCGGCTTTCCCCAAGTGATTGTGACCCATGTGTAGTGTGAATTGGGGAAGAGATATTCTATGTGGGATGATCAAGTATATACCGGTAGTTGGTTACATTCAGGCATATAGGACAGAAATAGAAAAATTATATATCTGTAAAGGGGCATAACTCTGTAAAATATGGGTCGAGGGGAGCCACTTTCGATAGGCGTCTGACTTAGCACTCTGGAAAATAAGAACCGAGACGAATAAGCTGTACCGAACATGGATCTGCAGATTTAACTTGTACATTCAGCTACAGATAACAAAATTGCAGATTATTACATCCGAAAGAGGCATAACTCCATAAGCCGAGGCGAGTAATCCTTTGTTGGCTTGTAGAATACAACAATATAAATAAGTTTCAAAATATAGTAGCTATACCGAACACAGTTCTGCAGATATAGTTGGTTACATTCAGGCATATAGGACAGAAATAGAAATTAATATATCAGTAAAGGGGCATAACTCTGTAAAGTATGGCCCACTATCGATAGGCATCCGACTTAGCACTACTGTAAAATAAGAACCGAGACGAATAAGCTGTACTGAACACGGATCTGCAGATATAATTTGTACATTCAACTACAGATAACAAAATCGAAGATTATTACATCCGAAAGGGGCATAACTCCATAAGCCGAGGCGAGTAATCCTTTGTTGGCTTGTAGAATACAACAATATTAGTAAGTTTCCAAAATATAGTAGCTATACCAAACACAGTTCTGCAGATATAGCTGGTTATATTCAGGCATATAGGACAGAAATAGAAATTAATATATCTGTAAAGGGGCAGAACTCTGTAAAATATGGGCCGAGGGAAGCCACTTTCGATAGGCGTCTGACTTAGCACTCTGTGAAACATGAAGCTGCGCTATCGAAACCCCTCGGCTCTGAACCCCCAGCTATTATAATGTAAAGGTGTCTCTACCAATTGATTGGCTTGTGGGAAGAAATATTTACCCCTGGTATTGTAAGTGTACTTTCTTTAAAAAAAAAGAAAAGTTTTCCTCCCCTTAAATTAATTTGTTTCTGGAATAAATTGAAAGAGCTGTATCGATGTCTCACCAAAACAACAGTACACATGGCTAGATAAATACAGTACATGTATACTAAATGGCACATGTATGTCATTTTCAAAACAGATTTGCAAGCATTCTTTGCATTGTCTAAGAAAATAAATCAATAAATCAGTCATCCAACCAATAAATAAATGTGATAGTATACTAACATGATATAGAAATAATATGCAAACTTAACATAGGAATTAGTGGATTTTGTTAGACAAGGGGCATACTTTCTGACACGACTCATTTTTGATAGGCATCTAGTGTCATTTCAAAACAGATTTGCAGGCATTCTTCGCATTGTGTAAGAGAATAAATCAATAAATCAGCCATCCAATCAATAAATAAATGTGATAGTATACAAACATGATATAGAAATTATATGCAAACTTAACATAGGAATTAGTGGATTTTATTAGACAAGGGGCATAACTCTGCAAAATACTTTCTGACACGACTCATTTCGATAGGCATCTAGTTCAGGTCAAGAGAAACAACTGTATCACGTTAGGATGTTGTATATGGAACGGTTCTGAAATTATCACAATAAATCATAAATGGATTTTTATTTGTAAAAAGGGGCATAACTCTGCAAAATATTGTCCGAGATGACTCATTTTCGATAGGCTTCTGATTTATGTGAAGATAAATAGATGTAACAAGTTTGGTTGCCATGCATGAAACGGTTCTGTAGACAAAGTTGGCCGAGGGGTAAAAATCGAAGATTATTACATCCGAAAGGGGCATAACTCCATAAGCCGAGGCGAGTAATCCTTTGTTGGCTTGTAGAATACAACAATATCAATAAGTTTCCAAAATATAGTAGCTATACCAAACACAGTTCTGCAGATATAGTTGGTTATATTCAGGCATAAAGGACAGAAATAGAAATTAATATATCTGTAAAGGGGCAGAACTCTGTAAAATATGGGCCGAGGGAAGCCACTTTCAATAGGCGTCTGACTTAGCACTAGATAAATAAGTGTTGAAAATTTGGTGGTTGTATCTCAAGCAGTTTTGCCTAAAATGCGTTAACGGATGTACATGGCAACGGCAATACCCCAAGGCCAAAATGGTCGAGGGGTAAAAACTGGTCCACTGATATTGGCATGATGCTCCCATCTCGGTTGGCATCATGCCAATAGCAGTGGACGAGTGTATGTGGTCTCTCAAATGGGGAATGATTCTGTCATCTGATTCAGGGTGCTTTGTGGAACATAAATCGATTTAGATCTAGGCTACATGTATTTGTGTCACTTTGTTAATCAATTCCACGATGGAAACAACAGTTGAACTTGAAAAATAAATTCCATCTTGTAATTTATTTGTTTGTCTTATTCGATTTTGACTTCCCTTTTCTAACCGGACTTGCAAAATAGAATCTCCCAAATGATCACCTGCACTTGACACATGTACATTTCACACAACTGTGCTAAAATATACAACAAATGCACAGTTAGCAAGTTGTTATAGACACAAGTGTTATAGAATCGCTAATTAAGTGCAGTCTATTGGAATTAGATGCCACTTGGGCTTCCTTCTTTATGTAATAATGTTATTTGGTAAAAAACATGGGGTGTGGTAGAATGGGAGTTATTTTGATGCCACATTTTCTATGAAGTATTATACATGTACAGGTTTTATGTTTTAATTGGAGGGATCACCCCATTGGTCAGTAAACCATATGTCAGTTTATATGTTTGGTCCCTATAAATCTCTTCACTTCAGCATACATGTAGCAGAGATGGTGGTCTT
This sequence comes from Hanleya hanleyi, assembly GCA_036873755.1. NCBI lineage: Eukaryota > Metazoa > Mollusca > Polyplacophora > Lepidopleurida > Hanleyidae > Hanleya > Hanleya hanleyi. Next base: position 7,615 of record JAVTVY010044481.1, on the reverse strand, counting down.
CTGCCACATACGTAGGTTTATAAGTACATACACAATGAACGTATGATTGTCAAGAGAAATGAAAGCTGTGCGACAATGAATTCATTCTCTCTTTCTATCTTCAGCTTTTTCTCGTGATGAAACTAATGTGGGGCAGGGAACACAGGCTAAAATGTGGGTGGTATAAGATCACACTGGCACTCTCTTGTACCTAAAGGTAAGAAAGTGTTATCCAAACAGTGAGAATGTCAACCAATCAGGTGATGGATTTCATCTTGAGCCTCTCAGACTCTCGTCTCTTAATCTCTCTGTGGGTGTTCTTTCAGACAATGACTTCATCATGTTCAAGTCGGCAGACAGAATGGGTCCGGATTTGATACAAATGTTCTGCCAGGTCCACATGTAGCCATGCATACAGTTTGTGATGATATCTTCCATGTGAGGTAGCATTTATTTGGTTGTAATACAATGTACCAAAGACTTGAATTTAAAGCTTAAATAAATTATCTTATTTCAATTCCACCTGTACAAGATAAGCATGCAGAAAAAGTATTGTACCGTTATAAGTATTTCGGAAAAAGATGTAAATGACAATACATGTGCGGTGAAGCTAGTTCCTGGACTTGTGTAAATATTAAATACAGAGTACAAGCATATTAACACAAAAATGAAGGGGAAGAAATGGGCATTCAGAGAACTTCTATGAATCGAACTGAATTACGACAGATTTTAAGGTTTTTGTTCAGTTCAATACAGCTATCGGAAGAAGCATCATAATTTGTTCTTCGAAAATAGATTGAAAAAAATGATGAACTCACCATGATACATGTAAGTGATACCTTGAAGAATTTACATTGAACAGTTTTTAGCACATGGTCTATATAACATATAAAAGAAGAAATTCAACAAAATGACAAAATTCATATTTCACCTCATAAGGATATGCACCCTGAATGATACATTTCTGCAAAGTTTCAGAATCATCCAGTTGAAACTGTGGGATTAGTTGATTACATCAGAACAGGGTCTGTGTACTGAGTAATAGTACCTCTAATAATTCAATCAATTTTAGGCTGCCTTTCTACTCAATTAATTAAAACTGTTTTGGTTTTTTTAATTTGGACAAAATTTAATATTTCATCTCATAAATAGCACAGGTACATGTACATCCTCTAATTATAAGAAACATGTGTATCCAGCATCCAGTTACAGCTGACAACTACAGCAAACTTTCTATGTGCAGACATGTGTACGTGTGCACTTCACCTGAATAGAAAATCCTTATCATTAGCGTTTAACATTGGAGACCTCTAGAATCCCCTGGGTTTTGTGCTATAACTATTATTTTTTAAAAATTCTGAATTGTTCTTGATTTTTTTTTTCCAATTTGCTAAACCAAAAACCTTATTATTTCCAGGCAGGGAAATTAAAACTTAGATTCATGACATTTTCTTTTACAACCAACTTGACAAGCAATCCAATTGCCAACAGTTTTAAACAATCAGAGCTGAAAAGAAGCAGACAATATTTGGTGAATTGGCTACTTAATAGTGTTAGTAAGTGTATGTAGATGCATACAAACTCACCATTAAACTGTATCACTTTTGGCCCATCTAAATTAGGGAGGGTGTCATAATTCCGAACGGTACGTTCAGCAATTCGCGTGTCCGTCGGAACGGTTCAGTGTTCCTGCTCTCTGTCAGTCCGAACGGTACGGTGTACCTTCCAGTACGGTCGTCAGTTCGGTACGTAACGGCGTAACGTACAGAACGGTTATCCCCTGTCGTGAGCGATAGAGTCAGTTCAGTCTGCAGCGTTCCCGAATCAATAATGCCCTGCCGGCGACCTGCCCTTATCAGCAAATGTAAACTTTCCGGGTCGTATCATTATACTTGCGATAATAGCTCGCGGCTGTATATTCCTTTGCAGTAAAATACGTAGATTATTTGTACACTTGTAAAATTGTAGCCAGTAGTCAATAAATTGTCGTAAAATGTAGCTGTTTGGTGTTATGAAAACCTTGAAAGGTTGTTACGTTGTTTGTTTTCTTTATTTATTAACGTCCATGGTTTAAAATTTATATGCTTGACGCGATCTGAAAATAATTTGCGACTGAGAACGAGCCGGTTTGAAATCGACTACGGTATCGCAGTATCGGCGTACCGGTATCGCACACAAGGGTCGATATTTCCGAGATTTCTTTGTGGAAGAGGTGTCAAAACTCAAATTGATATGGAAGAGGAGTTTTTGTTTTCATATTTTTTATTATATATAATTTTAGCCGTATGAATGTAAAAACAATTTTATAAGCTCTAAATTCGAATGAAATCTTTCACGACGTCTTCACGAACAAATGCTTCCTCCGAGGTCCGTGTGCTGTCAAAGCAACAAGAACAGCAGGGAAATCTTCGGTCTTCAATTTCACATTCCGGTTTTCTCGTGCAAAAAGTGAAGGCTTCATGCAAGAATTTCTTCCATTCACTCTAGATCTGTATTCTATTTGCGTTTCACAACATGATCTGTTATGAAGGCGACTGTAAAAAGGTTGATAAGTTTGGGAGATATGAGGAAATTTTTTTTATTTAATATTGTTATCAAAATTTATATTAACCTTACATATTTTTCTGTGCTATCGATAAAATTATCTTACATCCTTCTCGTTTGTTATCACATTAGACAAATTTTTAGTATTAAATGTAAATATTTAGGAATAGTGTTGAATTAATTTCATGTTAATTTTATATTTCAGATACTCCCGAAAAAACCTTTTTTTAATGTTGTCTTTGTCCTATTTGTTACTCGAATTGTCTTCTGTTGTTGGAATCTTTGTTAGTTGAAATCTTTGAAATTTACGTTCTCTCGGCATGTAAACTACAATTTACAGTTTCAGTATTTCCGAAATTATGTTAGTGCATGGCATAGCGAAAGCTCTGTGTTCACTAATCTTTTCACACGTTTTTTTCTGAATTCTTTGACTAACTGCATGCATTCGTCCAACTACTGCCAACGAATTAAGGTAAGTAATAAATAAATCATCGTGGGTGGTCAAGCAGGAACAGGTGACGAGACTGGATTCTTTCTGTCATACCGGGCACGGTACCATACGAAGACAGCATTGAATGGATATTGAGAGTAAATCAACAACAATCTTAATTACATCAGTCCACGGAGACGTGAGTTCGTAAATCTATGGAGATTGGCCTCCGTCAGCCCACGGAGCCTTGGCTCCATCATATCACCCGTCGGCCAGTACTCAAACCCCACGACCCTGACCCCAAAAACTCGACAGTCAAATGAGAAATATAATTTTAAAACAATAAAATATGCGTCTGCTCTTTCATCCATAAAATATATCGTCAGTGATGGGTCAATCGTCAATCATTATGCTCATCCAGTTGTACTAAGGGGAAAACAAAAGCAGCTGGTCATTGAATATAGAACCTCATTCCAGATATCGGACATATCACAAGTTTTCTGAACGAGTTCAAAAAGTTCTTTGAATATGGTGCTAATGCTGTTATATGAATTAGATTTTTGGATTATGAACTCGGAAATTCTTTCATGGACGACGGCTGAACATTGAATGCCGGACTAGACTATTGTAGTATATTATGAGAGAGAAGGGGGAGAGAGATACAGAGATAAATTTGACGTCAAGAGTCACCAATAAGACAATTCCCATATTACGAGTTGGTATTGTCTGCAAGCGTTCACGGTACGTCGTGACTGGAGGAAATATATAGTCTGATTCCACGAGAGCGTATAACGTCGTGTCATGGATCTTGATTGTCCGCCATACAAATATTTATTTTTTCACTTCATTCTGTTGTTACTCGAGCATCAGTAATATTACTAAGATGTAGGAGGAGATAAAACAGTTATTTCATAGTTCTGAAAGAGTTATAGTACATTATAGCTTTGAAAAAGTTGGAAGTATCTCCAACGAACGTCAGCTCCACAGCAATAAAGAAGTTAGAATTGTTTGTTATATACGCCAACTTCTAAATGCCTATCAAAAGAAAAAAAAGTTATAGTTTAACAAATCGTACTCCGGACCCGACATCTCGACATCATATCTTCAATGTTAAAGGCATGTATATTTCTGCACTGATTTGTATTTATAGAAAAATTGTGGGTCCGATTTACATGATAATACACGACGTACCTTGTTGCCCACAAAAACCAAGACTGGTCTCTTTCACTGCTATATTTCTAACAATATATGAGCTATAAGTCATCTGAAGTTTTGGGGTTAAAACTAATTTAGCGAAAAACATTCTGATCTTCATCCCAAATGTGTCTCGTAGCCCTTTTTCCTTTCGTGTTGTGAACTTCTGTCTTCCACATAAATTTGACGTTTATTAAAAGCCACATCTGAATGTAAACCGAGTTGAAGCGGAGTAACCAACTCCGGGATTTATATTTCCAACTCTCTAAACTAATTAGGTTGAAAATTATATCCGATTGGAATTAGTGACCAATCTATTCGATTGAATATTCCATCTATTAGATTGAAAATTTTAATCTAGTAGATTAAATTTTCTGTCTATAACAGATTCATTTTATAGTTTTCAATCTATTAGATTGAATATTTTCAATTCGATAAAGATTGGTCACTAATTTCAGTCTGATAGATTGAATTTCAATCTAATTATTTTAGAGAGAAACAGGAAGTATGCGGCTCTGTGTGCCGTCTACAGAGCCTTACCGCAATAAATAACATCTTATCAGGCTGGATTTCTCCAGTCCAAGCTATTCGGCCACCAGGTTTTATTTCACGACCAATTCCATTGAGAAATCATTTCATTGAATCAAGTGTGTGACGATAGAAATATCTGACTTGCTGATACGGCAAATTCTGTAAAACAAGAAACTAAAGCACGTGCATGTCCAATAGAGAGAGCAATAGACTGACAATCTTGTCACTATGTCTGGATTTTGGTGAACATTATTCCGATATTTCAAATGCGTACGTTGGAGTTCTTCAAGGGTGACTACTGATCGACTCTTAATTTGTGCAGTGAAATGACCTAGGCCTACCTTCCCATAACAATGAATTGTTCAATTTCCAATGAATTCAGATTTCGCGCAGGTAACAAAAATTCGCCCGTAAACCATGCAGTTCTCGTGCATAAGCAGGCTCATCTGCCTAAAAGCGCCCACATTTGGCTTATTAATCCCTTAGGATGAAATACTCAACATTTGAACAATATCTGTGTCCCTATAATCAACTGCGAGATTTACCGATATTTAAACAGGGAATCCATATGAAAATCATATGAATTGAGAATTTAAAGCCATACGGATTTGATATTTTTAGAACATCATGTCTTGTCGGCATCATTGAGAACTGTTGACGGCTAGTTTTATGTATACTATTATTTATCCCTTTAATTTGATGCTAATGCAATTATATGAATTTGGATCATGGACGCGGAAATACTTCAATGGTTTACTATGGCTGAATACTGAATGACGGACTAGACGATTGCATATAAATATTGAATATATTGTACCCACGTTGCGAACCGTATTCATCATATATGCTGCATATCGTACCCGTACAGTCCCCTATAAAATATACCAGCTAAGCCACGAAGATTGTATCAGGGTAACATGAAAGGAATTATGGACCTTCTCAGTAATAATATATACAATCCGAGGGCGCCACACCTATGCAATAATGGTTGTAGCTCAGACTCCAATTCACAATAAAATATTTAACAAAACCGGAAAGGGTAAGTCTTTATGATAACTATATTTGAACAAAACAGAGCACATGCAGAGATGATTGTTGTCGGCGCTTCACATCGCAAAATTTGTTTGTGTCCCCTGGTGGGAAAACTGACGTTTGTCAACTGTGTGATTTCCTGTCTATGTTTCATTAAACGATAGATGCAATCAAAGACAAGATATAACAAGTTTGAATGAGGTATTGTGAAATTTACAGGACGAACAAGGGCCACACATTAACACACAAACCCATAATACTGCAGCGTTAATTTGAAACCCCTTTCAATTGCCTCTTGCTGGTGAATCGCGCATCCTCAACCAGAGCTGAATTTGGGCTTCCGAAGGGACAAGGTACATGTATTCCCTAGGCAGTCAATTCGATGTTATTACACACGATCTCATTTGCATATGAATAAGTGTCATTTACAGTCTGGGTGAAACTTGCATGCTGCACGTGGACTCTCCTATTTCACTATATATTTCATGCTGTTCAGATTCTCTCCACTGGAAACTTCACCCCTATCCTGACTTTGGATTCTTCCATTTTATGTGGTTTTCTCTGGAGGACAAGCTGTGCTGAATGGGGAAATAGCTGGACAGGCTAAAAATAAACTAACACTTCATTAGCAAACTATCCCGGTACTCCAAACAATGCAGCCATTGACAATTTAAATATCAAAGGAGACCTGCAGCAAATGCCATTCATGTGGAGGCTTGGTGTTTCAGTAGGAAATTGAGGGGCACTGAGAGGTATACTATTATGTCGTGCGAGGTGAACACATCGTTTCAAGTTTGTTTCCTATACAATGAACCTTAATAATGATAATAATAAAAATACGGCCTCTTTCACGAACATGCTATTAGATATTGTATTGTATGTTGAGTATTATTAGAAGGGAGTAAAATCAGAGAACCTGATGAAGAATGCAGGACGAGTCAGATCGATCACCGTAATTCTGTAGGTTTGTTTACGGTCAAAGATACTTACCACATGGGGTCTGCGTAAATACCTCACCTTGTCGTGTGGATAAAAACACGGACGTATGGACTGTTAGGGGGAGGGAGGGAGGGGGGGAATGGATGTTATGAAAGAAAAAAGGAAACCCTTTCACCATTGTTTGTGATCTTCCAGGCTTGTCGATACGTTGTCATGCACAAACACGAGATGCTCGAGAATTGTAGTCCAGATTTTTTATTTTTAGAAATTTTTATTGATCAAAATACTAAAGTAAAATCAACGTTAAATGTACATCCTTCCAAAAGGCTTTTCGTGATGGCTCATTTTTGACGTCAAATAATGGTCGTTTGATTGTCCACTTCACCTGAAAATATAACGAATAGCATACAGCATACCGAAAGGTTAAATCGCATCTTGCTTTCCCCAAACGAAGAATTCAGTTGCTGTGAAGAAATCTGATGCAATTCACCAGCGCACACGTTACAATTTGATATCTCCGCGGGAACGTCACCCAACAAAGTTTGAACTCTGCTCCCTTCCAGTGCCTCCTTTGAACACGGCCCAAGTGCCTCCCATACGAATAATACAGGGCAGGTCGGGCAGGTAAATGGGGGGACAGCGAGGGGTTTAGCATATACGACGAACAAATATATTAACGTTGAAGATCTCTCAAATTTGTTACTTAAAATAATGTGTGTTTTTCAAATAAAGGAATGCTGGTTTAAAGAAAGATATTTGATATACGAACGCTGAAAACTGAAGAATGATTCAATAGCGTGCGAGGGACTACCGTATATATATTTTTCCCGACTGCGGCGAAACGCGATCAAGTTAGGATAAAATTACAGGACTGCGGAGTTAATTGAATCAATTTTTTTCCTTATAGACTGTAAGTAATAGTAATTCAGTCTGATTATATTGTACCATTCCCTGTTGTTTCTCTGC